>CAJQUW010015974.1:0-5000 GCA_907163375.1 Prostheceraeus crozeri | reverse complement strand
GATGTGACATATAATCTATAACCATTGTGTTCCATGGATTATTTTAACATATATTTTGCTTACTTAAGTGGTGAGTTGTGGTCAATAAGGCTTTATGAAGGAAAATTGGAAGGTTTTTCTTGAATGCCGGATTTCAACCTGCAGTCGACTTGATTATTAATGGAATTTGACAGACAGCCATGAACAATCAATCAGCTTTTCACTTTTTTCTCGATGCAAGGAATTTTGAATTCATTGACATACAAACATATACAGTACTAATAAGTTTCTAACTAAAAATTAATATTAAAAAATATTTGACACGATTTTTTTCACATTGATGAAGATGCTCAATTCATAACTCTAGGTGTATACCAGCGTGTGGATTTTTAAAAAAGCACACTTTCAGTTTTCTTCGGCAATTTGTGTGCAAGATCGCTACATAAATGCCATACACAGACCATCTTTAGATGGACTATGTTTACGCAACTTTAACAGAAGCGTTGAGATGATATCTGTTCAAATTTGTGTCAACAGACTAAAAGCTATGAATTTACTATGTCTAAAGACAAGCCGCGCAATACAAAAACGTAAGATTTTGACCACTGAATCACTCGTGTTCAGCTTTCAGATGATGTATTTTATCTCGAATTTCCACAATATTTGGTACAATTTCATTTAATTGAAACATTTGCCAGAATTTGCTTTAAGCCTATTTCCATTAAAATCGCTTGTTCGAACGGTAAGCGAATTGTGCTGCGCTTAGTATTTGCTCTATGAACTAAAATTCGCGCTACGTAAAGCGTTGGCTGTTCGAGCAATCATGATTTCTAAAGTACGCCGCCACGCAAAGCGAATAGGGATTCCCAAAGTAAAAAAATAGAACATTGAATTATAGTGAATTGATGACTGATGAGTATTATCAGTAATGTAGTTCTCAGAAAACACATTGTACGTGGAAGATGGAGTTGATCAGCGATGCGCATTGGCGATATTTAACACTATACGCTAACAGGCGATTAAAGAAGAAGAAATCAAGGAAGATTCCACGGTTTTATTTCGTATCAATATAATCTACTGAAAGTGAACGAAGCTAGTATAGATTATTTATCGAGATGCTAATCACGACAGTGAAATGGTTTTTTCCCGATAGACTCCGAATGAGTCCAAATTAAATATAGATACCTCCTTCTACTTGTCATCCTTTGATTTCTCATTGTGGCCACTACAACCTATTACTATACTCCAGGTGAAAGACTTGCCATGACTTTGAGATTTTTGTCGACGAGACTCTCAACAGAGTATTTCGAAACAGTTTCCCGACTCATCTGATTGCAGAATTATTGAGAAAACCTGTGAGGCAATTTATAGTGTTTTATCGGAAGATAGTCTTTCTTCTCTAAATTTAGAAGAATTTCATCAATAAAAAAGGAATTGGGTCTCTTTGGAATTAATCCCAATTGCTGGTGGCGCTATTGACGGAAAACACTGCCTCATTCAATGTCCATCCACCAAAGTGGCAGCGTGTATTTTCAATTACAAAAAGACTTTTAGCATCGTAATTTTTAGCTGTATGCGATGCCAATTACTGCTCACTATGTCGCATCGGTGCTGCTGGGAGACAATCCGACGGTGGAACGTTATTAATACCTCCCAACATTTATCATTCCGCCTTGAAAATGGTTTCCAATCTCCTCCAGATTTTTTACCCAAAAATACCGTCAACCGAAAAACATTCTAAAACAAAATGCCATCAGTTATTGAGCCGATGAATCGTTATCCATTACGAAGTTACATGATGAGACCCATTTCCAGGAAGAAGTAGTGAATGCTCGAACAAGCTATCTTCAATTATCGACTCCCCGTGCTCGCCGAGTTATTGGAAAATGCCTTTGTATCTTAATCATCTCGATGGAGAATATATAGGCGACCAATGATCTTGCAGCCGGAAAAAGTTTGTTTCTGTGATAAAAGCAAACAATTGTTTTGCAAACAATTATTTAAAAGAAACAGATGCTAGTAATCCTCCTGCCCTCCAATATTGCCCATCATCCTATGTTGACGGGGAATCTGTTGTTGGGATATACAATCACAAGGATTAATAGGAGAGATAACCAGCTGGCGATTCTAATTTACTTGCCTATTCGATCGAAACAGATAGATGAGAGGAACTCCAACAGCTATTCGGGAACGCATTTTGTGATTTTTTTCAATTAACCATGGGTGCAGTTCCATGGCAGGAAAGACTCTTATTCGTAAAGGTAGCTCCGATTAGGTATGAAAAGCTTATAGGCACTTCAGTCACGACAGAAATTATTGATTCTTGTAATTGTTCACATTTATCACTGAATTAGAAGATGCATAATGGTAGTCCAACATGTTTTTTTCTATAGAAACAGGAAAGTCTTATGTTAAAAAGTTTCGTTTTCTTAGGAATTTATATTCGGGATATTATCTATTATTTTACAACATTGTGATGTCCATATATAAATATCATGTATTGAATGTTTTCATTTTAACATGTTAACGATATAATTCAAGTAAACTTTTTTCGCGATTATGTTTGGTATAAAAATTTACGAAAATTTTAACAAATCCGTTAAATAGGTTCCGTGTAATCTTGCTAAGAGAAAACAGACAAAATGGGAAATTGAAAACAGCTAGGTGGAAAAATAATTTCTTGTACTTATTCTGATAGGCATTATGAAGCCCACTAAAGATTTAAGAAATCAATTAGACGAAGAAATAAAAACTTACAGTATAGACTTGTAGTCAAGTCATAATGTTGACTATATAAGCCATATAGTCATCCTGTTTATTTTCTTCGATAGGCTACCGCAGTTATGTAATATTTGTTATTTACTTTCTTAAAAAATTATAATAATTTAGATTAACAATATTTCGATAAACTTAAACCCGAAAAATCGAATAAAAACATGAAACGAATGGTCTTTCAAGAATGTATATTTTAATCAAATTACAATTGTAATATATTCTCATAATTCATAAATAAGATAACTTAAAACTGAAAATAATATCCCAAGACAAATAGTACTGTAATCTACTATTAACCAACTATTATTACGTAAACACAATATCGGACTCACTGTTATCTCGTGAGATTCAAGCAAGAAGATCAAGCAATCCCCTAGAATAGCACAACTTGTACCAGCTTGAACAATCTCGGATGTTAAATTCACTTAAATTCATTCGAGCAAATGCTTGCTTATTGGCGGGAGTTCCTTTTTTAGTTCCATAGCTACGGTTCGACGAAACAATCCATTCACATCCTTTGAGATTGATGATTATGATATTTTGTGATTGTAGCCAAATCTCTCCGTCGATTGAGTTCACTGTATATCGCTTCATCTTGATAGGAGGACCTTCAAAATGATCTGTAGAAAGGAGATTCCCAACTCAATATTCGAATTTTTTTACCTTTGTCTCTCTTTTTCCCATCTCCTTTCCTATTCTTTTCTTTCGTTTCTTTTTTTTTCTTTTCCCTTGTTCTCCTCCTTACCCTCCCCTTTTTTTTTTTTTCTTCCTTCTCCTTTCTTTATCCCTTCTTTTTCTGCTTCTCCCTCTTTTTTTTAGCTCCTCTCTTTTATCTCCCCTTTCACTTTTTTTTCTTTTCTTCTCCTCCTTCCCCTCTCTTTTTTCCCCTGCTCTCTTTCCCTTTTCCCTTTTTTTCTTCTTACCTTCTACCTTCCCAATTTCCCCCTTTGCCTTTTGTCTTTTTATATTTTTTTTCTTCGTTTTTGCTCGCTTTGTGACCTTGTTCAATGTGGCTTTCTGGAACGCTAATGTTTTTGAAAACGTTTTAGAGGTCGAATCGTATCACTGAGAAAATCATGAATATCGTAGTAAATCCATTTTGCGACTGTGATATAGCTGAACAACCGTTGGTCCATTTTTTCTTCGCTTGATCGACTGGTACCCTTCAATTCTCAGCAATTTCTCTCCAGAGTTATCTTTTGCAAAATTGTTCTATGAATCAGAATCAGATGGATCATACAAATGTGGCTGATCCCGTACAACTCCACCAAAGTTTCTGTTTCTTTTTGTTCTAGCTTCGTTCTTCTCCATCAGCGCTCCCGTATACCCCTCGATGATGCTTTAAATAATGAAAAATTACTGATGTGGAATTCAAGGATTATTAATAGAAGATTTGATGGATTCGACAGGCATCGTGACCGCATATTTTTCGCTTTGTTCGCTTCGGCAAATGAAGATAGTAGCGACTTGCCCACATTTCATTGAAAGCGGCGTCGCAGAAGGGAGAGGCGATAAAGCGAAGCGCGAAATTCTAATGGAAATCTCTTTTCTTTTTTTGATACAAGGCGAAGCGAACGCGAAAGCGAAAGGAAGAGCTGATGGCATGGAGTAATTGACCAATCAGCAACCTATTCTAATTTCGTGATAGTAAGACGAATTAATGGAAACCGGCCTTTACTGCGCGTTAACAGTGTACAACGTTCAACGAGCGCAAGCTTGAATAACTTTCGCCGAGTTTGGGGTTTTAATATCGGTTTCGAGTTTGAGTTTAAAAGAATGATGGTTTGAACATCTCCAAGATCGGTCCATCCGATCAGCGGCAAACTTGTATTTCTACCTAGACCCAGCGATTTAGTGAGTCATCGTTTCCGTCGGTTGAGGTGAGAAGATTTCGAATCTCTGATCTGCATACGGAAATCTTTTACACATGCAATAGCAATCCCCTCAGGCGAGGACAGGAGATGGGGACATGATCAGCTATGATATGATCACACTGTCTCTAAAAACAAGTGTCCCGGCTGACCATGTGAATACGTTCAGTTATCAATTAATCATGAGCCTACGATTAAATTTGATGATAATACCAAAATATAATACAGCTTTTCGGGCTGTGCAACGATTTAGGAAGCGGCCTGTAAAATAATGACATCTGATACAATCTTCAATTATGGAAAACAGACTCCAGAGAAAAGAGAGGTCAATAGCTTGATCACAATATGATGAGACAGAGTTCAGGGTCTGTTGCC